>CAWUHX010000109.1:0-49144 GCA_963922205.1 Romanomermis culicivorax | reverse complement strand
AGCAGTGGTATCAACGCAGAGTACTACTTGAGTGACCACTGGTCATTTGGAGGATCACTGGTCTGAATCTCGATTTAACACAGCACAACATATAATTACTTTGTTCATTATTCTTCAAAATATAACACAAGCATTATACTCATAAAGTTAGCATTTAGGTCACTCAGGTCAAAGGTTGACTAAATTTTGGTCATCACATCCAAAACTGTGATGCATAACCAAATAGCTACTTTGAATTTCACACGCAAACAACGCGATGCACAAGTACTTGCGTTTATTGTATGATGTCAATGTGCTACAACGTTCACTGTAGGTACCTTTTGCATTGCTAATGCTATAGGGTGGGTGTGAACCAGATGCAGTAATACCTGAAGTCCATTTCTTGTTTGGGCGCGGGGCGCTGGAAATGATTTCGGGTTTTTACATTCTAAAACGTTGGAAAATGAGTTTCCGCAACATTGAAATGCAAATCAAAATCACACTAATAGATTGCAAATTGCTTCTGATCCCAGCATCGGTAAAATTCTCGAATTTTTTGTTCCAAATTCCAAAACATTGGAAGATAAATCTTTGCAATAAACATTGTTGAATAAAAGTCTCAACTTTACAGTCTAGAATGATGTCTCCAATCTTCATCATTTACAAATGCCAAAGTTCCTGTTGAGAAAGTTAGGATGAAAAATCTCAATTTTCAGCATAACACCAACGCCTGTATTTAGAGGGGTGAAGGGGGAATTCCCCCCCCCCCGCCTAAATTTTTTTTTATACTAAAATTTTCAGCAAGATCATTGTATATATATATATATATATAATGAAATGAAAAATATTTATTGCTGTTACACAAAACAAAACGAAAGAAAAATGCAAAGTGAAATACATAATACAATGTCATATAAAGAATAAGATTAGTAAATCGACTCACAAGAAATGTAAATATTTTAAGAAATAGAAAAATCATGCAGCAATAGGGTGCAAAGGTTACTTGAAAAGTAACAACTTACATGCACCCCCCAATTTGATTATCAAAGTTTAGAAGTTTAATTTTTTCTTTGAAACTGTGCAAACTGGGAGAATTAACAATATGGAAAGATAAAGAGTTCCAGACATTAATATAACAGTTAAAAAATCAAACTGGGAAGCAGTAGTATGAACTGACTTTATCGTCAATCTTAGATCATGATTACGACGCGTATTGTTGTTGTTTATACAGAAAAAGTCATCAGGATTTAGAATTGTTTTTTTTGTGGATTATGTTGTACATGGTACAGAGGGCAGATTCTAATCTACAAATACCAAGCTTGCGTAGACCTAGCCTTTGAAGTCTATCTTCATAGGACAAACCTGATTTATGAAATAAAAATCTTTCTGGTAAATCTATGTTGAACATTTTCAATGTAGCTTATTGCTTCTAAAAAATGTGGATTCTGTACTGAACTACAATATTCTAATATTGGACGTACATAAGTAACGAAAGCCTTTGCTAGAGTATTTTTCTCACGGGAGACGAAAGACTTAAGAATTAATGTAGACCTACATATTATAGGCATTTTTTACGATGTATCTATAGTGTTCTTTAAACTTCATACTAGGAGATATAAGAATTCCCAAATCTTTAACAAAACTTGCGTTTGATGGGGGATGTTAATAACAAAGTGTATATTGACAGGATAACTCTTTGTAGTAGATATAGGTAATTGCCAAGCAGTAGACTAATTTGAAAGAATATCAAGGTCTTGTTGAAGAATCATAAAATTTGTTGATACATTGAAAATTTTTAGATCATCTGCAAAAAGAAAAATTTCACTTTTGATATTGTCAATAATGTCATTTATGTACAAAAGAAACAAAGTTGGACCTAATACACTACCTTGGGGCACATCACTAGACACTCTGAGCTGAGATAATAGGGAGTTTCCAATTTTGACCCTTTGAAATCTATTCTTAAGAAAATTTGATATCCAGCTTAAAAGGGGACTAGAGAGACTATATTTGGAAAGTTTGAGAAGAAGCTTAGAATGGGAAACTGAGTCAAAGGCCTTGGCAAAATCAATGTACACTATATCTAAGGAGTGTCCTTTGTCCAAATATATCAAAATTCCCAAATTAAGGAACGAGTATTATTTAGCTGAAACTCTCAAATTTGCTCAAATTGGGCTTTTTCAAGTAGTTTGATACTTGAGAAAGCCAACCAGCTTATTTTCAAAGCACGGGATGGCCCCTACAGAAAAATCCTTCCTGCATCAAGAATCCAACCTGGTCCACCAGCCTATGGACTTAATGCGTATACCACTACACAATTTCCCCAGAAAGTATCAACACTATATTCCTTTAAGACCCTTGATACCAGAGGTCCCCAAGGTCGAAAATTTAGGTAGGGGTAAAATCGTATATTTTAAGGGTAGTACTTGAAATATGCCGTGACCTTTTTTTTGCTCCCAACTTTTTGCGAAGGAGGGAGGAGTTGTAGTACTCTAACCACATTGAATAATGCCCCTACTTTATGCTTTTTACAGTCAAAAAACATTTACTATTTCAACTCCATTTTCCAGCTCCCAATCATGCAACTTTAATGCACTAATTATACGTACAGAACAGTCACACTTTGAAGACTGTTGTGCCAACTGATTCCTGCACATTTCAAGAATCGGGCACAACATACGTTTGGAAACATTGTTTCAACCAGCATATTCAGCAGTATGGGCTTTTCCCATCACTGATTAGGCTTGGAACAGTGCTTCCAATTGAAAGTCCTGATGCTGAATGTGGCTTTAGTATTATTAATCCCATTAGACTATGAACTACAAGTTTGAAACCAAGTACCACTCGTGATCCACATCAACAAACCTCACATGTCTCAACTCATAGCAGGAAAGTATGCCACAGCTTGGGTAACCATATGCGCACAGAAGACTCAACGCAGAAGCGGGGAAAAGGAAAGGAGAGCATGAAGAGGCAGAATTTTAAGAACATAATTTTTTTCTTCCCAAGGGGCGATTTTCAGGTTAATCACATATACATAAGTCATAATTTCATCTCCCAATTATATTTATAATAATTTCCTACAAGTAGTATATATTAATGTGCTGATATCCTTTCCTAAAAATCGCTATATGGCACAGAAGTTGCATACTTTCCCATTATCATTTGCTCAGTAAATGTGTCAAAAAAAGCAGTGAGTAATTCCTCAGAATCACACATTCTACAATTTTTCTTGAATTAGTATAACCTACTGGGGAGAGGATGAAGTCTACCAAAATTGTTTGCTATAGTGAGCTGTTTTTATGGGGGTAGTAAATGAATTTTCAAATCTAAGACGGGGGTAATACCCCCCCTCATGGGGTGCTCTGCTTGATACTATTAAAACTAACAACTTCATATGGAAGAGCCTCAACAGCGCTGCGCTCTTCGGGCGCAGCTGCTGTACCCTAAGCCTAAGCCTAAGGAAAATTTTAAAGGAAAAATAACTGTCTACTCACTAATCACAGAAATCGATGAAAATCGAAATTATTAAAAGGTATTACTGCGTCTGGTTCACACCCACCCTATAGCGTTGGCAACGTAAAAGGTACCTACAGTAAACGTAGTAGCATGTTGACGTCATTCAACAAATGCAAATACTTGCGCATCGCGTTGTTGGCGCGCTAAATTCAAACCAGCTATTCGGTTACGCATCGCGATTTCGGATGCGATGAGGAAAATTTAGTCAACCTTTGACCCGAGTGACCTAAACACTATCTTTACGAGTATAATGCTTGCGTTATATTCTGAAGAATAAAGAACAAAGTAAATACTATGTTGTGCTGTGTTAAATCGAGTTTGGGACCAGTTATCCTGCGAATGACCAGTGGTCAACCGAGTGACCTATGGTCACTCAAATCAATGAACATTTTTTTGATGGAAAATCAGCCCATTAACTGGCAATTTGAATGTTATCTAGTATTAACTCAAGCTTGGAGCCCAGGGGTCTTCTGAGTGACCTGACCAGCTGACTGACCACTCGTCAATCAACTCGGCACATCTTTTCTTTGGTGGAGAATTAGCCTATAACTTCCATTTTGTGGCTAGTGATCATTCAAGTGACCGCACCTGACGAGTGGCCAGTGGTCACTCAAATCAAAAGACGTTTTCTCTTATGAATGGTACTAAAAATACACTATTATTTTGAATAAAAGCAGACTGCGGGTCATACAAGTGACCAGATTATCTGAGTGACCAGTCGCCAATCAACTCGGCAAGCCTTTTTTTTGGCGGATAACCAGGGTCATCCGAGTGACCACTCCCTCAGGTCACCTGATTACTCCGATTCATTTTGAAGTTTATTGGTTTAAAATCGGTTACTGTATATATGACAGGTCTCTTGAGTTTTTGATGGTGTTCAAACGAATAAGCGTGTAAGCCTAAAAATTAAACTATTGTAGCTCATTTACTGCAGAAACTTCACAGTTCTAGTTTATTGTTGTCTTTTTCTGCTGTTTTTGCTTTTGTTTGCTGTCTATATCATCAAAATGGCTCTGCAGGGCACAGACCCTAATATTATAGAAATTGCCACTATTTGCATCTCAGAAGAATCTGCCAACAATTTTGCGATAGCTTACCGAACTTACCTGGGGTTGGACAGCTGGGAAATCCACCTTCATGTCCGAAACAGAATTATGCTGGAGAATTATATCGTACTGCTACTCATACTCATCGTACCCTACTCATCCATTTTGCCAAATCATACGTGAGATTAGGCAAGCATACCCACAGTAAACAATTGTGATAAATTTTTCAATTTAGCATGTTTATTTGAATAAAAGTTGAAATTAATGAGCGGTGGAAAATGTGTTGAAAATTTGAAAAATAAGATATAAGATAGCAAATAAGCATTTCAAAAAAAAATAAGCAAATATAAATGAAATAGAGACAAACAAATTAGATAAGAAAAACTTTAAAAACGCGATAGATGATGAGCAAAAATGCAAATACACATCAGTCGAGTCACCAAAATAATTACAAGTAAATCATAGTCAGCTTTTATTCAATATTATTTTGTGTGTTTGTAGTGCTAACCATAAGAAAAAGGGTCTTTTGATTTGAGTGACCACTGGCCATTCACCAGGTGTGGTCACTTGGATGATCACTAGCCACAAAACGGAAGTTATAGGCTAATTCTCCACCAAAGAAAAGGTGTGCAGAGTTGATTGACCAGTGGTGTCAGCTGGTCTGGTCACTCGGATGACCTCTGGGCACCAATCTTGAGTGAATATTAGATAACATTCAAATTGCCAGTTAATGGGCTGATTTTCCATCAAAAAAATGTTCATTGATTTGAGTGACCATAGGTCACTCGGTTGACCACTGGTCATTCGCAGGATAACTGGTCCCAAACTCGATTTAACACAGCACAACATAGTATTCACTTTGTTCTTTATTCTTTAGAATATAACGCGAGCATTATACTCGTAAAGATAATGTTTAGGTCACTCGGGTCAAAGGTTGACTAAATTTTCCTCATCGCGTCCGAAATCGCGATGCGTAACCAAATAGCTGGTTTGAATTTCGCGCGTCAACAACGCGATGCGCAAGTATTTGCGTTTGTTGTATGACGTCGACATGCTACTACGTTTACTGTAGGTACCTTTTACGTTGCTAACGCTATAGGGTGGGTGTGAACCAGACGCAGTAATACCTTATTAAAATACTAAACTCAAATTAGATTTCCAAATCCGTTGACTTTTGACGATAAAAGATAATATTTCCAACATGGTCTGAAAATTTGAATAATGTATCTATAAGTCCGAAAATAGTTATATGTGAATCTTATGGCAAAATACCCTGCAGAATTTGAATCGGTCGTTTAAATTTCGTCATTTTTTCTTTCCGCGCTTCCAATCTGCCTGTCCTAATTAAAAAATAATTATTTATGGTAAAAACAGTAGGTGAACTCATTTCGGAAGCGAAGCGCCCGAAATGAATTTTGCCCCAAATTAAATTAAGGTAAGGTGGGGTGACTTTGACCAGGGGCGACTTTGATCAGAGTATGGAATTTGATAACTATTTGAGATCAGCAGGTCATTTTTGCTGCGTAGACAGCGTAGAGGTTGTCTACACGGCAAAAATGACCTGATGATCTCAAATAGTTATCAAATGCCATATCTGACCAAAGTCGCCCCTGATCAAAGTCACCCCACTTTACCTTACTATATTTATATTACTTTTCGTCATACGGTATTTAGCCACTAATCCAAGCAAACAGAAACTAACTGACAATAAGTCGCCTTTACTACGAAAACGATTTTCTTTTTATTCAGTAAACTCTAAAAAATTTTGAAAAATCCTCTCCCTTTTTTAAAAATCCTGGATACGGGTATGCACCAACTCGAAAAAAAGATGATGAGAAAAAAGAGATGAGGTAATTCAATTGATAGACACTGTTGAAAATTAATAAGTAAGTAGGAATAGACATGCTAACGCCAACGGCCGCGCCGGATGGAAAACCTAACTCACACCACACTAAAGTTTTGAGATTTTTACTTTCTAACGTTGACTGACTGAAATGCATCTTTTCGGTTTCGAATAGCCAAAACTTTTTCCACAATGAGGACCATGCTCAAAACATTTTTCCTCAAAAGATCTCAATTCTCAATTGAGGAAAAAACGGCGGGTGGGTGGGTGGTCGGGTTGAACGCGGAGAGGAAGAGAGAAACGACGGCGTTAAAAAAAATTTTCTGAAATGATGATATTAATACAGTAAACGATAACAATTCGCACAGCCTAAGCGTCCGATCCGCAAGTTCAAGTTGTTTCAGGCCCGAGTACAATATTACTCTGGAGAAAAACAATCATTACTCCTTCAAAAGTTAATACAGACGCATTGTGTAGAGCAAAGTAAGTATAATACGAAAAAATTATACTCCATTCATTTTGAAATGATCTATGCAGCGATTCCACGAAGGGTAAGCTTACGGCAATCAAGGAAAAAAATTTTCGTTAGCGAGTGACAAACAGAACAACTGAAAATTTGTTAAGTGATCAAAATTTCTCGAGTAGCACAACAGGGGTGGTGTTCATAAAAGGAGGCATAAGTCAAAAGTCTATAGAAAAAGCTATAGTCTATAGACCGGTCTACAGACTTGGCTCACGTCTATTCATAAAAGATTTTTCTGGCTGTCTAAATGTCGACCGGTCTATAGACTTTGGCCCGCTAAAAAAGACCAATAGAAAATGATACTACTAATAGAATCAAATATTATAGTAATCATAATTCTATAAAAAATTGGTAGGACTTCGAAAGATGTTTTGGTCAGTCCTACAGAAAAATCGATGCCCAGTTTGAAGCATTCTGGAACAAAAAACTCAAATGCGCCCTCCAATAAACGGCGCGCCGTTTAATTTTTTTGGGTCCATTTGGTGCGCCGGTTATTAGAGGGCGCCGCCTATTCGAGGACGCCGTTTATTAAATTTTTGCGCTTCATCAGGCCACACTTTAATCCTATCTTGTTTTTTATTCTCTCATTGAATCTCAACAATAACGCGTCATCATCAAACAAATATCAAACCATTCAACAACAAGGAAATAAAAAGAAAGCAAACAAAAAGGAAAGAAGAGAAAACAAAATTAATGGAAGGGAAACAAAGGAAAAATAAAAACAAATAATGAAATTAAAAGAAAAAGAATGGAAAATAACACTGTCGATTCACTTATTTTGAGGCGGCTTGCAATTGGACGGTTTCCTTATTTTTTTGCTGTGCTGCAATAGTTCTTACCTTGAAATCCAAACTGTACTTCTTTCTATTTTCGTGACTTGTAATGGATTCATCAAAAGACTGAATTTCACAGAAATTTCACAAAAAATCAGTAAAAAACACTTCAGTCAAAATGGACTTTAAAATAAGCATTTTAAGCCCAATTCGATAGAAAAACATAGAATTTTAGTCGCCGACCGTGCAACTGCAGTTCTGAATTGGGCTATATTCCTCTAATAAACCGCACATATGAAGTTTACATTAAGGATACTTATGATTCTAATAAACTGCGCGCCGTTTATTATTTTTTATATGGTCAAAGGTGCGCCGTTTATTAGAGGGCGCCTTTTATTCGAATAAATACCGTATATATAAAATGTTCAAACATGCGAAAAATACCGATTATTCGTAATTGCTCAATAAATATTTTCTCGTCATTATATCATCAGAAAACTTTCATGTGCGATAGGATAGTAGTTGATGCCTCTTCTAATAAATATAATAATGTTGTTATTGGTAAAAAAATTCCACTTCTAATCAATGAAGAGAAAAAGTAGAACAAATTTATATGCCTTTCACATTAATAAAGGATGTATAAAAGCAAAATAATACTATAAAATATTATGTCGATCATTGAACAAAGGGCATGAGCCTCGTCATGCAAGTTTGAATAAATTAAGTTATAAATAGCTTCGATCATGTGAAAAAACACAACTAACAATCACGGAAATATTCGTGTAAAGTGAAATAAAGCTTGGAAAGATATGCACTACTACTCTCCATAAAAAACGGACCACCTACAAAACTTGTAGAATTTTACACTAGATTTTGGATATTTCACTCAACACTGTAGATAATGAAGATAATTGCGAAATAGATAATTGCGAAATAAAGCACAATGATTGTTGTTTTTTGTAGCATTAAATTTAAGACGCAGGGATTTCGCCTTCGTGAAATATTGCTTTTTTAAATTTATGTCTGTTTTCCGGAGCTTTAAAATCACTAGCGTCATTTCATGTAACCTAAATTTAGAAAAACATTGAATACCTTTGAACTCAGAAATAAGATTCCGCATTGTGCCTAAGCGTCATCTGAACATTTTGGCATCTATAGTCTATTTTTTTTAAATGCTTGTAACCGAAAAAAGATGAAATGAAGTATACATTGTTTCTTCAATCGCCGCGCGTGAGCAAACTATACTGTATTACTGGAAAAAAACCCCGTAAAGTTATCGACGGAATTAAAGGCTATTTGTTAGGAAAAAAGTTGGAAATTAGATAAAAAATTTCGCATATGGTTCTCCTTTAATGAAAAAAGTTCGGGAATTAAGATCGTGATACAATTAGTGTGCTTTGGAAAGTTGAAATCTCAAAATACAGCGTATTGCACCGCAGTGCTGATCATTTGCATAGATTTTTCTGTGCCGAGCGAATATTTTTTTTAGCTGCACGAAATTTTTTTTGACACTTCTCGCGTCGGACGGAAATTATTTTTTAAAGAGTTATCGAGTTAAGTTGAGAGTTTAGTCACAGTCAATAGCTGCTGGTTAATCGATTCCTAACATACATTCAATAACAATATTATCTCGGCACAAAATTCTGCATAATTCCCTCTCAGCATTTTTGCGTTACAAGCATTTGAAAAAAGACTATAATTGATCTTTTTAGACGAAATTTCAACAATAAATGTTTTTCAGAAAATCAATGCTTTCCAGAAAATCACTTGTCATGTGCCGACGAATTTCGCCCAGCGTCACGTGATTCAGATCATATTTTTTCGTTATGTTTTTCGCCACGTTTTGTGTTTACGTAAGTAAGTAATTTACGTCAATTTTACGTTTTGTTTTTATAATTTTTACATGCATTTTCTGTGTGTACTTTTTATGTTTCATTTCTGTTTCATTTGTGCACTTTTATTTCCGTTTCGATTTGTTATTTTGTTATACACGTAGACTATGGTATGTAACCAGCTAGTCAAGAATTTCCATTAAAGATAAGCTCTCTGAGCTCATTGCTGTAATTGGAGCACAACCTGCACCTCTTATCAGTAAAAACTAGTGACGTTTCGCAACGTGAAACGCTTAGTTGGAAATTCTCACTAGATGACATTCCTATGCTAAGCATGGAGAGTGAAAACTCGCCCCAATGCTTAATGTAGTGAACTGGAAAATGTCTATGTGACCATAGGCATCTTCTGCAGCGATTTCCACTGCAGAAGTTAGCTTGGGTGTGTATTAGCTCCGCCCAAGGCATACAGTAGATTACAGGCCCCTTTAAAAGGGCCTGTTTCGTTAATTTTGCACTCATTTTTGGGCCTAATTGTCTTGTTGCGTTTTACAGCCTGCGTCCCGCATTTGCCTTGCGTCGTTTTATTATAATTTGCATATTATACCTGCATTTGCCGCCTGTCCAATAAATTTACATATTTCGCCTTCGGTCTCCGTTGCGTTGCCAGTTACCGTAACCCAACCCTAGGAGTTTACCCCGTCGCCATTGATTGAGAACCCCCATTACCTCCCCGAGGAAATGCTTCATACCGTCACCCACCGACCCCCATCCGCATACCCTCCAGACCGAATCGCTTCGGATTACCATACCTGCTCCCCCCCGTTCGCAGGACCCATATTTTGACCCTTGAACCCGTCACCCAGCGTTGAGTACTTTGAGAAGAGGATTTAGTGAGTCTTCTCAGGGGTTATTATTGTTGAGGGTATATTTGTGGGAATCCTCCTTAAGCTAGTTTTCCCTTGAGAGTACCCTCAGTTCAGAAAGCCCTCAGACCCTTAAGGTCAGGGCCAATTAGGGGATTTAGGTTGACAATCGGGCCCCCTACAGTATGCCATTCGGCTAATGGCACCTTCCCTCATTCTCAGTGAATGAGGACTATGGATTGCCACCCCTGACCCGGCCACGTTGTCCATTATTCTACAGCTGAACCCAAGGACAAGGCCGAGGTACACCATAGGTTTTTCTGTGGTAGTACCAGCTGGGTTAGGTTCCCGAAATGAAGAATATTAACAGAGCCACCCAATGGGGTCACAGCATGTTACTTGCAGTGTCATGGCCGTATTTCCTATGGAATATGGTATGGGTTTTTCCCATCAATGTGACTGATCACCAATTCAGTTAACGTGACATGGCTCCCACTTCGTTCAATGTGACACACTGTTTTTCAATTATGTGATCACATCATCGATCATTCGATATTTAGGATTTGGGAAAGATCTATGAACATTTTTTGAAGACTTATTTGATTACTTTAGGTTAATTATAACGATTTTTCACCTTCGTAGTCGTTGCTATGACCAAAACAAAATCGCTCGAAAATTGCAGCTTCTGCAAAATCAGGTTTATCACAATGTCAAATAATCGTTCAAATGTCATCAGAATATGGTGTAAAAACACCAAAAGTGCTATTCAACCTTTGCTAACCAAGGGAAATGCTTTCGGATCGTTGAAAAGAAAAAAGGGATTAGGCAGACTGAAGAAAACAAACGTTAGACTCGATAGGCAACTTGTGTGACTAGCACTTGGAAATAACAGTCATTGGGTCAATTATCGGCTGGTTTTGAATGTTTAAGTGAGCCGAAGTAGAATTAAGCAGCGTTTAGCACCACTAGGACTCGATATTTATCGATGTAAGGGCAAACCTATGCTATCAAAAGCCAATTTGATTAAAAGAAAAAAATGGGCAAAATTAAATTTAGAACAACCAACTTACTGGAAATCAGTGATTTGGTCCGATGAATCTCGGTTTTGTTTGGTTTCAGACAGACCTGAATATTGCATACAAAGAAGCGGCAAAGCTTATAAGCCCGCATGTTTGAGTAAAACAGTGTGTAATGTGTAATGGTTTGGGGTTGTTTTAGTCATTTAGGTATTGGCACATTGGTTTGGATCGATGGATTCAAGGTGAACGCCAAAGCCTATTGTAATATTTTGGAAGCCGGCTTACACCAGACAATTGCCAGATTGCCTTCTGACATTAAATTTGTGTTTCAAAAGGATAACGCACCATGTCACACTGCAAGACTGACGAAAAATTGGTTTTCTCATCAGTCGATACCCGTGATCAGTGATTGGCATCCCCAATCACCAGATTTGTATAATTTATAGGACTGGATAGGAAGATTCATGATACATCATGTACAAGTCGTTCTGAATTGTGGGAAAGAATTGAACATCTTGGGACACAACGCCAATTGATCTGATCTATTGTCTCATTTTAAGTTTTCCAAATAGACTGAGTGATTTGTTGAAAAATCAAGGAGAAGCCAGAAAATATTGATTTTTTTAAACATTGATGATTGCGCTTGGTGTGAAATGCAATTTGCCGTAAGTTTTCAGTTTTACAAATGCTAACAAGTATGCAAAACACACAAAAATAAGGTAAAAAGTTGAATGATGGTCGGTTTTTCATGGAGTATAGTGTATTTATGGCTTTGATTTTTGAGAATTCCTCATTGTCAACAAAATGTTGATGGAATAAAGAAAAAATTGTAGAATATGAATTCGAGAAAGCAAAGGAAAAAATGGGAAGATCAAAAAATACGAATGTGGTACTGTTAGCGATCCGAAAATTGACATGGAATAACGGTAAATGAATCACAAATTCTGGATGCAAAAAATATGGCTATGAATAGATCGATAGAAAGTGAAGAAAATTTCGATCATGTAAACGAAATGGCTATTAATGAAAGCAAAACGACAGTCACGAGCCGAAATGAGTAAAAAAAGCTTGGACATTGATTGATGGGTACAATTTCCGATTAGTGTAAACCTCGGAGTTCTTGCGAGTCCCATTGATAGCTTCAGACGGAATAACTCTAAACTTCTATTATTGAAACTCCAGCTATTATAGCTGAGTAAGCATGTCTGATGAATTCCTAACCCCCCTCCCATACTTCAAAGTTCTGCCGAAAAATATGAATACCTACCAGGAAAACCAGCTTTTGAGTAAAAATCAGCTTTAACTTTTTGAATTTGATCTCCAGTTGGAAAACCGATATACTGGCAAAGGGCATAAAATCTTTCAGCAGTAATTTTAGGAATAATTCGACATGCCGTTGGTTGACTAAGACTTACGTTGTCCCAGATCATCATTTGAAATTTCCCACACGAATACAAAGCAATGCAAACTTGCAAAATAGCAGGAACTCGATTTCTCCGATGAGTAGCCGGACTTTCAATATCTCCACGAATCAATAGTGATGTTCAATATACCTTGACAATCAAAACAAAATCTTTGTACGAGCTTCGACCTAGGGATTTGTATATCTCGAGAAACTCTTTCCCACCTGACTGCTCTCTGACATTCAACGCCCGAATATAAAAAACAGCCTAATGATTTTGGTATCCCTGTTGATATAAACAATAACGTTTTTGCTACAAGTCTTCTAATCAGCGGAAATTGCGGGTCCAACTGAAACTGCTTATATTCTTGTCCGCTATTTCAAGTTAAATCAGCTATACAAGCGAGGTTTACCGATCGATAATGGCCTTGCGTTTTCGAACGATCAAATCCTGCCACCTATTTTTGATGGTTAAACTTTTTGGTATTCCTCAATAAATTTTGACCATTATGTTATAGGAGTAAACTAATCATTCTGTTTACTGTTCCTTCATTCATTACAGTAAAGCTTTATTTGTTTTCCGTGTTGAGCTTATTTTCATGGAATCGCTGCACCGATTACGTGAGTTGAAAAAAACAATGCTAAACTTTTGAACTTATGGTCAAGAAAAAAGTTTAGAACGCGCTTTATTCAAACCGGATTTGTAACTATTCACAAAAACAACAGCCAACAATAAATTATAATTGTTAAGGATGACTATAAAAATGATCAAAAAAATTATGCGTAAAATTCACACACACTTTCTATTTACTAAAAGCTTTCAACAAATGATTTTTCCAAAACATGTCTAATTCGGTGCAAATAAATTTGCCATTATTCCTAAAAAATAAGAAGTAATCGATTTTCAAAAAAAATTATATTTTTACTTTTTGTGGGTCATAATTTTGGATAAACCATCCAAATCGTGGATCCGTTTTTCCAAAATTTCCACGTTATCTTTCATATCGCAATGAGCCTGACTAGCTATTTCTTGCAAACGACACAAGACTTCATTCACTTCTCTGAAAAACGACGTAGAATCAGAAATTAAAAGGTGATAAAGTTAGCTAACAATAAAAGCTCAGACGAAATTGCTCTACAAATAAAGAATAAAATAAATACAAAATAATAATACTAATAATAACAATACTAATAATAATAACAATAATTATAATAATAAAAAATAATAATAATACTAATATTACTAAAAATAAATAGGTTTAAAAAGATGAGAAATTCAAAGACTATGTTCCTTTCTGTATTTCAAAATCGCGAATTTAAAAACCCCAAGGCAAAAAATGATTGATAATATATAATTCACGAACGGTGATTCATAATTTTGACATGACTATTCGATTGAAGAAAGATCATTTTCCGAGAAAGTTCTAGCTAGATTTTTGACAAAAAAATATTAAGTCATCCTCGCTAAAATTCGTGCAATTTAAACAAGAATTAAATTAGAAAATCATTTGAATACTTTGAAAAAATTTTTCGGTGTAATTGATGTAATATGCCGAGTCAGTCAAATTTCGAAGGAAATTTACGAATATCGACTTCTCGAGCAAAATTAAACTTTCATAGGAACATTTTGTAACAGCTAACCTCGTAACTTGATTTTCGCAATTAGCCGAAATTGTTTCAGATTGTTGATTCAACTTGTAGCATAAATGCCGCCTAATCTGATGTTTCAGCGATCTTTCTTTTGTTCTATTATTCCAACTTAGGCGTTCGTAAAGATAAAAAAGTCCGTAAATCGACGCCAAACCGGCTATAACTTTCCACCCCACGCTCCTATAAAGCTGAAAAGAACGAAAACGAGAAATGCAAAGAACCAAGTAAAGTTTATAATAATTGCCTATTGTTGAACCATTAAGACCATTGAGGAAGTAAAAATTAACAAATTTGAAAATGGATAGAAACATTTTATTTTGAAAACAGAGAGCCCTCAGATGAAGTAAATTTTACAATAGTTTACAGGCTGTTGTAAAAAGCGACCAGAGCAGACGTGGGATTTCAGTTTTATGCATTTAATATAAAAATTGCCTATTATCATTATCAAACAGACTGGTTGAAGTAGGTTAAGGCTAGACAACTCGTTTTTGTGTCTTTTCATCGATTATTTTTTGATAGATTCCAGTTGGATCAAAAAATACAGGGAATTAGATGGAGTCCAGTTCCAAAGAAAAAAGACGCATTGTGACAATAATCTGTGAAAATTTGATTTTAATTTGCTTCAAAAGGTATTTCGAATCGTTTTGCAATTTGGAATCGCGGAGTCTCGAAAATATGAGACAATCGCAAATTTTTTGGGAAACGATTATCAAAATTAACGGTTGTAGCTCAAAAACCAGACATTCCTGTGTGTTCATTGATGTTCAAGCATGTGACAGCACGCTTCACATAATAATAGCATAACAACTTTAATAAGAATAAAATAAAAACTGACATCAAAAACCAGTGGCTTACTGTAAATAAGCACAGCTCAGGATACACGGTAGATATAGATGTTAAATTTTGAGGTGGGAAACTAGAGCAGGTGGGCATACGATGAAAAGATTCGAACACTGTATCTTGATTGAATGAAGTTAAAACCAAGCTTTTTAGGCGAATCTTTTTTGCACTAATCCTAAAAAATATCACCAACTTTTTCAGTAAGAGAAATGAAAGACTCCAATTTATTAAAAATGATTAAAATCAAGAGTCCGAACGATTAAAAAAGAAATATAGTGAAGATGAGTTCAGAAAAATCGGCATTTTTCGTATTTTTGACATTTATAACTTTAAAAATTGACAGAAGCGTTGAAAACGATAAATTCATGCGGCATTTTCTAATAAAATTACGATATTATTTTTTAGAACCTTCTGCATCGAAAAAAGTAACACTGTCGGACTAGATTGCAGATTTCAAAATATGATTTTTAAACTTTAGGGTGAAAAAATAAAGCATGCAAATGTCACTCAAATTAAATTCAGCGTACTTTACGAATCGAAAACCGTTTTTTATTTTTAAAGATGCTTATATATAGGAAGTAAAGGCTTTGAATCGATTGGGAAGTCGGATTTGGATTTTGTATTTGGTACTAAACTTATGATTGTATCAGTATTATGTCCTAGCTGACAAATGGAATAAAGAAAAAAAAAACAAAATACGATTTTTATAATTTCGATGATTAGAATAAAGGTAAATTGGAATATAGTAAAAATTGGTTGAATTGCATGTTCTTTTCATTCGGATTTTCAAGTTTTCCTACGATACTTACGGCTCCGCCGACCAATATCAATCCCACGCCGCCGTTGGCCACGTAACTGGCGCTCGTATAAATTATAGACTGGACTAAAACGGCGTCTGCTTGATCGCCCAACGAACTGGCGACTGTCGACGTGGACGGCAACTGATCGTCGTCCATTTCTATTCGACTCAAAGACCTAGGAATCTGTTAAAAATATGCTACAGTAAAGAAATTTTTGAATAATACTTTTGATTTACTTTTATATCGACTTTTTTCCCTATATCGTATTACGACATTTTTTATACTTTCCTTGCAGTCAGATTTTTTATTTTTACAGTGCACTTATATTCTCTTACTTTTGTTAATATTTTCTAGTACTTTTTTAGTTATTAATTTTACTAATTTCTTTACAGCAAGATTTCTCGCTTTTTCTTAAGAATTTTTCTTCTTGTTCTTACTCGTTTCTAACGAAACGATGTCAAGATTTTCTTGCAATGATTTTGATATACTTCCCACTACTACGATTTTTCTTTCTTACGAATTTGCTTACAAGATTGTTCATGTTTCTAGCAGTAAAATTTTACATTTTTTGCCAAGAGATTTTTTATTCGCTTCTTACAGTAACATTTTTCTATTTTGTTTTTCCCAAGATTTTTAATTTTTTCTCTGTTTATTAGTGAGATTTTTCATTTTTACCACAATGACATTTTCGATTTGCTTTCAACAGTAAAAATTTGTATTCGTTCTCATTATACTACAACTATTTCCATTTATTTTTCAGTTAGACTCCGGTTTTCTCCGTGATACGTTCCGTCTACTCTAAAAATTACGATTTTTCTCTCGTTCTCAAGATTAACTATGTTCCTTTTTTCACGAAATTTTCTGTTTTTTCGACTTTCATCTACACAAAAAGACTTTTGACGTTTTCTTACAGTAAGATTTTGCATTTTTCATACATAATTCCGCTTTTTCTTTTTTTTGCCACTGATAATTTTTTCTCCTCATCGTTTCTTTATTGTATGATTTCTACATTTCGATTGCAATAGAGATTTTTTTCTGTATCTTTCACGATTATATTTTTCGTTGCTTTCCTGCAATAAAATTTAATTTTGTTTCTTTAGCAACTTCTTTATTTTTTATTTATAAGATTAAAATACGATATTGAAGTTTTTCTCAAATTAAACATTCTTCACAGGATTTCTTAGACATTCTCTTGCACCGGGGCACCTGCCCCGGTTCGAGGCAAGACTACGCAAAACTAGAATTTTCGATAACATAACAAGCTTGATTTGTAATATAATTACAGTTGAGAATGTGTAATGCATAATAAATGTTTCACTCATACATATACAAAGGGGGATAGGGGGTAAACTCTCCTACCTGAGACCCTGCCAACACCCCGGCGCAAAAAAATCGTCAAAACACCCCTGAACTTTTTCCAAGACAGCTTTTTTGATGATTTTAGTGCATATTTTGTATGAAAAACATGCTTGCAGAACTGTTTCGTTATTTTGCTCGCCCGCCCCCTCACTCCCCTACAGATAAAAGTCCGAGAACCCTCCACCCAGGAAAATTCTTGCCGTGCATGTCTGGCTTCACTTGATCAAAAAGTCTGAATCCTGTCATAGAAAATGAGGGTGGGTATTAGACTAGCACTCTTTATCATGGTTAAAGCTCAGGATTTCAAATATTCGGGAGGTCTCAAGTTTTATAAAATCATACTTTTTAAAGAAAATTACAGATTACTTACAGCAAACAAATCATTTGTTTTTAGGGTATAATGCTTTCAGAGAATAGGAAAAAGGAAGTCATAAACAATCATAGTTGGAGAATAGGTTCAAATGGGTGCAATTATGTATGTATAATATGAGAGGTAACATCGTTATCATGTAAGTTTCCACCATCAAATCAAAATTTTTGTCAAGGTTAGTTTACTTGACTAATTGGCCAACAGTACGCAAAAAGGAGTACTACCTTCAATGGTTTGATTCTAATTTTTCTTTCCTACTATATATACGTCCAAAAAATGTTAAACTCTGAAATGCGCTTATGAAATCAACGTTGATCGCACCCTGTCTATTTTATATGAGATAATTCTACTAATATGCAGCCTTCTACACCAATCCAGCTATGCCAACCACGAAAATGATTTTGCAACCAACCAACATTTTGATTGACTGGTACCAGATGAACCGACAGAATTATGCGTGTAGTATAGTTTCTTCGGGAAAAGAACGAGTTTCTCTTAGTTGACAATGACAGTTTTCTGAAAAATTTAATTTCTTCGTCAACAATACCCAAATTCTTCCTAATTTATCAACCAACACAATGATATAATAGCTGACATGAAATGGAAGGAAAAAGAATCACCTTAAAATTTTTCTATGAATGATACATGAAGTAGGCTTTTTTTGTTCTGAAAAACATGAGCCAAATGGCTCCTAGGCCTGAATTTTTAGGAGTCAAATTTAAATCATGGGAGCCAAAAATTTTTAATTGAAGAACATCGAAAAATGTGCCTGTAACACACTGTGGAACTTATATAATTTTTTTATATGGATTTCAATCAGTTGATACGTGTTCAAAAAATTACTCCTCAAAATGTGATTTCCAACAAGCGTTTTTCCAGTTACAGGGCCTTTTATATGTACAAAGATGGGACAAGAAATCGGAACAAAGAAAATTTTTTATGCAAAAAAACACGATACTTTGTTTATTTTTGAACAAACCATCCTCCAATATAGAACTTGAGTTCATTTCCTGCTGCACAAAAGTATAGGGTATTGAAAATGCAGCTTCTGTTCTTATTCTTCTGTTGTTTCCTATTCCGGAGCTAACGAATTTTTTTAGATTCTGACACTCTAAAATGCTGCAAAATTAATTTAAGGATAACTTACTCGATAAACATAAGGCTCGAAAACTATATATCATTTTACAAATTAAAAAATATGTTCATATTTTTATGAGTTTGAAAAAATTCAAATTAAACGTGAAATTTATGAAAATCGCCTTCATTATGATTATGAATTCGAACACAGCTCCATATTTAAAATTATAGTTATATAGGATCATTCCATGTCAACTGTCCTGATATCAGAAATGGTTCACGCTTGACAATCTCAGATTTTGTTCAAAATTTTTGTGGGTGCACATAATACATGTGCTAGGATGTTATGCAAAATTTCAGCTCGATTTGTCAAGTGCTCCAGGAGCTAGGGTACTTTTTATAGACCCACACTAGGTTTGAAGAGCTCCACGCGCTAAAATCTGGTCAACTTCGACATGTGCTTGTGCAATAACTAACTTATCAATCGGTTTAAAATTTTTAGCACAATGACAACTTCTGGCTCTGAACACAGCTACACTATGCAAATTGGGCGGAAAATTCCATACTTTGTATTATTTAGATTGAAAGTTCCATGCAAAATTTGTCGCCGAGAGTTCGGATCAAATTTCAGCTATCTAGAGATCCAAGACAAAAGTATCTGATGCGCTAATTTTTTAGAAGACTGAGGGCCAGGGTGTTATGATGCTTCAGCAGTATCATAATTTTCGAGCCAGTACATAAAAATTTATTAGACTCAATGTGAAGGGGTTGATAAAAAATGCAAATTTATACTAATGTTCGAAGCCAAATTTTCCTAGTGGGCCCACCTTCGGTGTTTTCATTTTTTCCACCATTGAAAAGAACACATTTTTTACCTCAGGAATCCAGTGGATGCAAAATGGTTTTTTCCATATAAGGTTTTTATTTGCCTCAAAAGAACCTTTTTTTTACTTGGATCTAATACCCGTTTCAGCATACAGATTCGAAGCGAATCATGCTGATGTTGTATAAACGATGTTTTCCAGGGGAAAACCTTATTTTTCACGATATTCCCTTGACGATTCATCCTTTGATCTTCCATTTACTTTCTACACTTACATAGAATTTTCATTTTTTCTCATAAGTAAGATTCTTGACGGTCCTACTTGAAAACAGATTCTTTATTCATCTCTGATATTTTTTTACCTACACTAATATTTTTACATCATTTCCTTTTACGGCTTTCATATTCTTCTCAACAAAAAGATTTTTCACTTGCTTATCATAACGTTTTAGACCAAAAATTTTTCTTACAAAGTTATCAACGCCAAAAAGTCCAGCATTGGGGGCGTTATTTTTCGTCCTTCGCTTCCTCCTGATTTGCATAATTTTTCCCAATAAACGCGTAAAGCTCAATGAAAATTGGAAACGTAAATCTTCGCCGAAATCAGACAACAAACTTTGGCAATTTAAAGCAAAAGAAAATTTAAACGGTTGACGATATTGTAAAAGCGTCAAAGTTCGACGAGCGAGATTTTCCGGTAAAAATTTCGATGCGGAAGCTAAAAGTAGAACAAATCCGAAATCTAGTTGTAACGTTGAACGCACTATGGGAAAGTGAATATTTGGGAACAGAGTAGACAAATGTTTACATATTGAAAACCGATATTCTAAAATCTATCTAGGTCTGGGTTTTATCAGTTATAACAAGACTAGAAATCACGAAATCATTAGTAGGGAAATCATTAAATGACATTTAGCACTTTTTATATTTGAATTTTTTTAACGAATATTGTTCATTCTACGATAACATTTTAATCATTTTTATGCAGTTTATATTAGATTTTAGATGATTTAATAAAATCAATGAAATTTTTCAGCTCGATTTGCGCTCCAAATTTTATACTGTAAAAGCAGTATTTTACATAAAATTCAACTTCCTGAAAAAAATTTAGTCCAAAATCCTAAGAGCAAATTTACAGCATAAAAACATAAAAAGTTACGGGCAAAAAACACAAATCATTTTGAATATACTCCACAAAAAACATAAATGTGGACTTTTGACCAGAATACAAATGAAACAAAAATTCTTGCCAATAAAAGTGCATTTTTCGAAAGCCTTATGCAAAACAGAATATAGAGAAAATAAAGTGACCATAAAACAAGAATGCGAAATAACTTTTCCCCGAGAAAAATAAGGCAAGATTTTCAAAAACGCCAAACTAAATGCACCACTTACCCACCATTTCATTTTCACGTTCCAAAATTCTCTGCAATAATCCACCAGTGCATCTCAATTGCAATTGGTCGGTTACGATTTGATCTACATGATCAATTAGGTCCTGGAAAAGTTCATTTGAGGTCAACACCGTTTTAGAAAATTTTATGTGTAAACTGATCAATTCACTTTCTTATATTCTAAAATATGAACTTGATCATCATAAAACGGTCTTTGAAATGCGTCGACAACGCTTTCAAGTCTTAAAATTTCTTCGTAACATTCCGCCGAGACCTAAATTTTTTAAATTCCTAAAAAATAGTATTTTTCATTATTTTTTCACTTTTAATTGAACTTCGGCGGCCAACTGCTCGATTTTAAATTTTTCTTCTTTGATAAAATTGTTATAATTATGTTGCGATTGAATTAATTCGTTTATTTTTCGTTCGTATTCGTCGGAAACTGTTTCTCTAAAAAGATTATAGTTTAATTTTTTGTACCAACTACAAATTTGAAAAAACAGCCGAAAGACAAAAGTCTGAAACATGAAGTAAAAAATCTAAGATAAACATATAAAGAGTAATGTTTGAGCTGAACGAAATAGGAAAAAATAGATTTAGAACAGACAAAAAGATGAACAACAATAATAGGAATACGAGTTGTAAGATATAAAGCTAGAAGAAAGAATTAAAATATAGTAAGAACTGCGATCAAGTAACAAAAACAGAAAAGAACGTAAAACAGAAGGAAAAACGACGGACATGAGAAAAAGTTGATGAATAATGATAAAGTCATAAACACATAAAAAAACAAAAAGTTTTGTCCTTTTCGAAATTATATTCCTACCATCAATCTCACTCTATTCTCGACGAAATTAAAATGCAAATGTTTTCTCAGAAATTTACTTCTCTCTGTTAACCGCGAAATGTACATTTTCCATAATGTCATAAGTTCTAGTCGACAAATGCTTGCCTTTGGCGATGTGGGATTCAAATTTTGTTTGTAAAGCCGTTTGTGTGATACAAAGCTGTGAAAAATGTGAACATTTTCGCTTGATGAAAGGGGAGAAATGAGACACATTAAGTAGGGTTGCCCCGGGGTCGACATTTTAGCTGGGGCCGATCCGGATCCGCTTCTGTTCAAGATTAAGATCTGGTCATAATCGGATCTTTATTCATTTCAATTTTCATCAAGTTTCACAAAACATTCAAGCCAACGGTAGCTAAATTATACTTGACAACAGGGTTTTTTTGACCTACGAGTCACAAGCCAAGTGGCTTGTTGACCTAAAATTTTACAAGCCATTCGAAATTTTTACAAGCCAATTTTATAATATCAGTATACATGAATAAATTCCAATGCTAGGTTATTTTTTAAAGAAATGTATATATTGAGCATCATGACAATCGATCAAAAAAGAGATGTCATTCAACATTTATTCAATAACATTTTAGAGCCGTTAATTCATTAAAATTCAGGAAACACTTGAAATTTTTGAGTTTGATCAAAGTCTAATCTACAAGCATTGTGGAACAATTTTTCCAGCAAACTATCCAAGAACATAATGACTTTGAATTACATGAGAAATCGACGGTTAAGTCCTCTATGATGACAAGTGAGAGCCCAAAAAAGCTATTAATCTTTCCTGCGTGAAACGCTGGAAAATTGTTTTGGGTATTGACATTCTACGATGCTGGAAATTCAATTTTCCAAACACTTATTTGAAGAATTAGATTCGAATTTTGTGTTCGAAAGTCGTAATTTCTAGAATTTTATGTTTGAAAAATTTTAAAACCATTAATTTATTCCCAAACTCTCATGAACTTGTCCAAAAAGATATGAGTAAGGACAGTAGAAATCTCCGAAAAATACTTCCATGAAGCTTTTGGATTGATTTTACGTTAAGAAAGGAATAATCGCTTCAAAAAGTTTACAGACTTGACGTATTGATCTTTCTCAAAAATGAAGATGAAATATTGAAGATTACCAATTAAAACATGAGATAATACGTTTAAGATGATTAAAACTATTAAAGATTAAATGATAAGTGAAGGTAGACATTTTAGAAATGGCGCCTGAGCTAGGAAATGAATAAAAATGCTTATTTAAGTTATAACCGGCGCGAAGCGCGAAATTTTGAGATTATGACCTTCTAAAATACACCAAAATGCATCTTTTCTGTATCCGATATGATCAAACATATGACTCAAAAAAATCTGACAAGCCATTTTGACCTCGGGGCCCCGTTACATGTATGGTTCTAACATCGACAAAGTTTCATTGGCACGGCCCTAGTTCCACTCTTCAAACGATTTCTGGTAAGATCATAAATTTAGCCAGCAACACTGAGTATGTTTAATTTAGGTGGTGAAATTCTTTTTATCTTCTTGATATATATTTGGATTTCCTGTCAATCCTACAAATCAGTATATATTAATAAAAAGACAATACAAAAAATACTTCGCCCATTACATTTATATCCTCTGGTTCAATTTGATTTTCCTCATCCTCACTGCTGGCGGCTATAAAGTCATTAAATGAATCAATTTCACGCTTATTTTCAGTCTTTTGCTTTTTAGCTGGCATTGACTTTTGCTTTTTAGCTGGCAAGACTTTGATCATTGAGATTACTAACTAAGGTTTTCAATGTTTCAACTATATCTGACATTGTCCCAGGTTTTTCGAAAAAAATTTGTCATTCTACCTGGGATCAATAATACTGAAAATGTATTCTCAGATTATATGATGTTGTTTATTTATTAATTACTCTATCCGTTTTGAGCTTTCCAAATCTGAGATCAATGTTCACCCGTAAAGCTTCAACAAATGAACTGATTCCTCTACTGTCTAAATTTCTGAGCACACATATCATCAATAATTTGACACAGAAGAAATATAAATTCATAGAACTTCATTTTAGAATAATTAAACGTAATAACACATGTAATTATTCATGAGCATATACACATTTTTATGCTATCATATAAGATCTGGATCCGGTCGGATCTTTCATTCAAGATCCGGATTCGGTCGGATCTTTCATTCAAGATCCGGATCCAATGAACCCGATTTTTTAAGATCCGGATCCGCTATCGTCAAAAAAGTCGATCCGGCTCATCCCAAATTTTTATACATATACTAAGAGGCTTATAAAAACACTGGTTGGGAATAAAATTTTGAACAATAATTTAGCCCCTGGAGCCGGAGACAAACCTAACATAACGTAATGTTACCTCGAATTGTCGTTCAAAATTTTCAAATTCTAAGATTCTACCTTGAAAACCGTCGGCTAACGCGAAGGCTAGGAAGAACAAAGTAACACTTCGTAGAATTTACTGAAAATCTACAATTTCACACTATGATGATAATTTTTACCCGGAGATACACTTAAACCTTTGGTTTTGAGTCTATGATTCAACGTTTCACGAGCCGAGACAAAAAATACGCGATTTCGGGCTTCGTCGCTAGAATAGACGGCTAAATCTTCAACTAAAAATTTGACGAATTGTTTCATGTGTTGATCTTTGACCTTTGGAATCGAAAGAAGCCTCCTTTTAATTATCTTATGTAATACTTGATAAGGTACAAATAATATTAGAGGATAAGCATTACGCAAATTTCCACATAATAGATGAATTTCTCGGTTTGAAAAACCTGATTTTCCTTCAGAGCAGGCATTCAGCTGTTTGAGAAACGCAATATTCGTCATTGAAATCCCATATCTCGTTGTTCTGAAATTTACATCTTAGAAACACGCGAGGGAAAATTTTGAACGAAATTCAATCTTTCTGAAATTTATTGTGTTTGAAATCAGTCTTTAAACTATATTGAGAATCATTATCGACCGATATGCATTTTGCTCGAAAAAATTTGAAATTTTGTAAAATCAGAACTTCAAAATTTTCGCAAAACAACCTAAATCTGGTGGTTGATAAAAATGCCTACAAAATCAGGGTAAAATCGAAAAAATGAATAAAACTATGCGAATTTTGAAAAAATTTGATATTTTACAACGGGCTTTCGTGATCATTATCAGAAAATTTCCAGATTTCGATATAACAAAATTGCCGCATCAACGCAAACTGATATTTACCGTATCAATACGAAAACAAGAAAAAATGGCTTTCACAAAAATTCTAAACATCATGACATAAAAATCTGATGGATAAAAAATTTAAAAAAATTGAGCCTAGTCTCATCAAGTTCAGATATGCAAGGGTAGAATTAAAAAAAGAAAATCAGAGAATTTCAGGTGGAAATGAAAGTTTACAAAATAAATCAACGAGACACAATACCGTTCGGACAATCAAAATCGCTTAAACTTAGCGTGAAATTAAACAAATTAATAGGATGCTTGCTTGGATGATTTTACATGAAAATCAAAAATTTTGATGACTTACCGTGTAATTTCTCTTGAATATAGCGATTTTTCAACAATTTTCAATATTTACTTTATCAATCATATCCGATTCTACAGCGCTAGCGTCCCACCTGTTATTCAAAATGAAAATATTCGGCCTCGAAAGTTTATCGTTCACGCGGTGGAAGAAGTTTTTCTCCTGAAATAAATAAATTTTAAAAAGTACAAAGATTGTAGATAAGAAAATGTTACAGTTTGAGTTAATGTAGATTCAGCGTTGGATACTAATACGAAAACGTCGGCGTCTAAACAATGTTTGTCGATCCAGCAATCGAATTCGGGCGAAACATCGATTCCTGGACTGCAAAAAAAGATGCTTTGGCGCAAATTCTGCTTGAAGTCATGCTCATGCGGGAATTTTCTAACTTTTAAATCTAAAATTCACCTGTCGACCAATACAACATCGTTTTGTAATAATTTCGAATCATTTTTAGGCCAAAATAATCGTACCAAGCTGTCCTCGGCCATTTCGTTGGAGCATAAGGCGTGCGTTAAACTATCGATCGACTTGAAAAAGTATAGAATTTAGCTGAGATTTTTCATCTTTTTAAAATTAGTGTCTGAATTTTTTAAAAAATGGTATTTTTAGAATATATTTTAAAGGTAAAAATACATTGTAATAGTTGAACAAGGTTGATTATTTAGTTTTGAAAGGAATGGACAAGCCTCTTAATATAAAAAGCATCATGATATCCTGCACTGATAAATATGAAATTTTACGATGAGAAACACCAGTCTATGTTTTCCAAATGAACTTCGGCGCGCAGATAATAAACATCCAACGTATGCGGAAAAATTTTTTCTCAAGTTGACTGCAGCAACAAATTGAGAAATAATGTCGGCCTAAAATGCAGGTTTATTGTCTGCTCACCAATTTCTGTAGATTATTCTACTTTCCGAGGCTCATTTGAAAATGAATAGGCTATACAATGCTGACTTATGAGCGAAACCCTAACACTGCAGCTTGACTGGTTGAAGTATAACCTGCTTTCTAGGCGGATATTTTTTCATGTATTACCCTGTATACATAAATAATAAATTACTTCTACGTTTTTCGGTTCGGGAGAATTTTCCACCAAAACGAACTTTTGACCGTTGGGCGAACTTTCCACTTGTACGAAACATCTGGTCGTGTGACCCATACCTGAAGGTAAAATTTTCGAGCAAAGCATCGCGTTAATAGCCGTACTTTTGCCGTTGCTGGTTCTAAAACAGATGTTGGAAGAAAATTTTTGGCGACCTTCAAATGAGGTGGAAAATACTCAACCTTCCGAAAAAGACGACTTTCATATGATCACGCGATAAAACATCTCTGATAGTTTTGATGGACGTTTCGAATTGACCGATATCAGAAAGATAAGCTTCCGATACGAATTGAGGATCTTGTTTGCGAATATCTGAAAAGTAGAACTCTGAAAAAATGTTTTTCTTACAAGAAAATTAAAATCAATAGATTATAAAAGAAAAAACTTTCTATTCATTCTCCCTATTCACCAATTCTCTAGTTATTTACCTCTCAAAAATTGAAATGAATCGTCAACGTATTTATCTATATCGGCAAAAATGACACCAATCCTTTGCTTAGCTTCGACGAATTTTTGTAATGGACTAACAACTATAGATCGATTAATCATTTCAATAATATAACTAAATAATATCGTAAACTTTAATGAAAACAACCAAACGTATCAACGGTATAGAATTGCTCACTTCTGAAGGAGACAAAGTCAAAAGTTGCAAAAATATTTGGTCGATAAACTATGCCAGCCAATAGTATCAATTTAATCATTCGAATCAACCGCCAAAAATAAGAAAAAGATGAAGGAAAATAATGATAATGAGAAGAAAAATTAGAATAACAAATACTGGGGTGACTTTGGCCGCCGGGGTGACTATGGCCATTTTAGGTATTTTGTTGATTTAAAGTAAGCTATGCTCGTATCGTTTATTTATTTTTTCACGAATAAAGTTTTATTACATATAATCGTTTTTCCTCAATTAATTGATGTGTTTAATCATGGCCGTGCGCAAGGGGGGCGGAGGGGCGGCCGCCCCCCCCCCATTGAGGCAGTAACTCTAAACCGAAAAGATGCGTTTTGGTGGACTTTAAAAGGTCAAAATCTCAAAATTTTCCAGCACTTCGCGCCGGTCATGGCATACATGTAATTGGGGGGGGGGGGGGGGAAGTGCTAGGGATGCAACGAGTACTCGGACTCGGACTCGAGACTCGGTATTTTTCCAGACTCGGACTCGAATAAAAAATTTTTCCAGACTCGGACTCGGACTCGAATAAGTTTTTTTGACAGACTCGGACTCGGACTCGAATAAAATTTGTATCAGACTCGGAGTTTTTACTCAAAAATGTAAAGTTTTTTGAAAATTTTAGTTTAGTAAACTCAATTTATCACCAATTTTATTTTAGCTTGCAAAACTTAACAGACCAATGTTGCATAGATGGCTATATTTCGATCAAAGTCAGATTGTATTTCAAAATAATCCCAAAGAATGCTAGAGAGATTTTTTGGCATTGCAAATTTGGTACCTAAAATAAACACTATTTGTTTAATTAGAATAACAACACACAGACAATCAATAGGCTGATGGAAAACCCGTTAGCTTAATCATAATAAGCCAGCGTGATGAAAAAATTTTATTTCAGGAAAATGAGAAGTACATTTTAATATATTACAGTAAATAAACAAGTACACAATTCCAAACAATTTTACTTTTCTGCGTACTCGGACTCGGGACTCGCATTCGTTATTACTCGTCATTTTTCCAGACTCGGACTCGGACGCGGATAAACTTTTTTTGCAGACTCGGACTCGGATAAATTTTTTTGACAGACTCGAACTCGGATAAATTTTTTTGACAGACTCAGACTCGTATAACTGAAAATCCCAGACTCGTTGCATCCCTAGGAAGTGCTATGGGAACCCCCGCCCCAGAAATCGTCGACCATATGGCTAGCCATTGGGCGACCGCCCCCCAGGATTTTCCAATCCTATGGCTAGCCATATGGCAGCCCTAGGGACCCCCATACTTTTGGTCGGAAAAATACTGAAAAATGTTAATTTTTTGATGAAAAATGTCAATTTTTGAACAAAAAATGGTCATAAACATCAATTTTCTTGGCGCTTCGCGTCATAAATACATTTTTTCATCATTTTGTAGGTAAAAATTACTATTTTTTGAACCATTTTTAGGACTTTTTTCGTCAAAAAATCGAATTTTTTACCTTCAGAGACCCCTCCCCCCGAAATTTTGAGAATTACTGACCCCCGGCCCCAAAAAAGTGGCCCAACCCCCCCCCCCAGGCCTCAGGGCTCCATTACATGTATGGGTCATGGGTATAATTATAACTATATTCTATCAGGCGCGGCCATTAGCATATCTACTTGGACTTACTAATTAATGCTCAACAGTTTCTATCAATCAAGTTAGATCGTTTCATTTTCTAATCGTTTACAGTCAATTATGTCGCTGAAAATAGAGATTTTTCATCATGTCTCTCAATTTTATCCCTCGATGATTGGAATTTTTTTAACGTTTGCAATCTGAACTTTTGCGTTTATTGAAGGTGGAAATTGAAGACATTACTCTAGAACGCGATTTCAAAACATTTGTTCACGAATTATCTGTTAGAGACATTTATTTTTCAGCGTTTTAGAATACAAAATCCCGAAAATTTTTCAGGCGCTACGCGCCGGAATGAAAGGCAAATTACGCTTCATCAGTCTGATTTTAATTTATTTCCCAACGTTATGAAGGTTCATTTTCCAGCGTTTTAGAAAGTGAAAATCAAAAAATTTTTCCGGCGCTCCGCGCCGGACCATGCTGTACAACACCAATATATTCTTCATGAGCTCATTTTGACTAACATAACCAGAATTTTCCCAATTTTTTTCCTCATTTTCGCAGGTTTCTGACTACAAATGCAACAAAATGCTTGGGTATGCTCCTAAAATGCATAAAAAAGCAACGGTAGCCACATTATAAGCGTTTTTAAAAATGTGGAAAATTTTTGGAAAATGAGGAAAAAAATTTTGGTTCCGGTTCTCATGTGGAAAAAATCTTCGAGGAAAAAAAACGATGATGCACACAGTATATCCGCGTGAGATCAACATTTCTGGGGCTATTCAGTGAAAAGATCTAGTCCGCCCCCCCATGAAAAAATCCTGCGCACGGCCCTGTGTTTAATATTTCATGATTGTTAAAATTAGCATGTATACACGGCTTAATAGAGAAGCAACTTCGCTTCAAAAAAATATGGTGTCAGCAAAAATTATACTGTAGCTCCATCAATTTTTCAGATTCAAAATTTTTTTTTTGTTTTTCTTAGAGCTTTGTACAAAGCTGCAGCTTTCCTACTTTTAATCATCAGGCTTCAATGATTAATCAGGTAGCCCTGTTGGCGCCAAAGCGTCGCGTGAGTGCCTTTTTGGGGTGAAATTGGCCACTAATTAATTAATTGATTTTTCGCGTTTTCTAGCAAGACGAGAGTGTACAACCAAAAAATAAGCAGCAGAAATTATTCTAAGTATCGGCAGGAAGACTTGGATGCAGCTCCAAAGTTGATTGAACAAGGCGTAAGTCGCCGAGAAGTTGCCAATTTGCACAAAATACCTCACATAATGCCATACCTGTAAGACCTCCGATCAGTTGGGGGGGGGGAGGTAAATCCGAAATTGGGGGGGGGGGGGGTAGAAAAAAGTCGAAATTTTTCCCAAAAAAGGCCAAAAAACATACACTTTTTTGAAAATTTTTTTAAATTTTTCCAAACTGGGGGGGAATGATTTTGGGTACAGGGTTGGCCGAGTTGGGGGGGGGGGTCCCCCCAAGTACATGTATGCATAATGCTCAATAATCATGCTGAAGGGCATCATTAAAAAAAACATGGTGGTCAAACGACCTGTTCAGACAAAGAAGAAGATTCTTTGGTTTCGTCTATATTGCTTCTGGTCGAATGGGCGTTTCCACTTGACGGTATGGGTATTCAATTTTTGGTCAAAAGCTATTTGAACAAGCTCAGCATGAAAATTCCTCGTTTCAAACAAAATCTGCCAGGACCGGACTGGGTTTATTCATTTTCCGTTAATGCCCAGTGGAACTCGCTATTTTGAAATCTCGATGAAATTATCTCGCATTTAAATAAGTTGTTGCCTTAAATTGGTTATTCGCTCATCATTTTTTTGCTCAATTCTGTATGTGTCTTGTTATTTAGCGTTATTTTTGTTTTTTTTAAACGATCTAAGTGGCCAAAGTCACCCTCTATTTGCCTGGCTCCGTCCACACCACTATATAATCACTTTTTGTACATAGTGGCCAAAGTCGCCCCATCGCGGGGTGACTTTGGCCACTGAAACCCATCGCGGGGTGACTTTGGCCACTGAAAGTTTTTTAAAAAAATTATGGAGGTAGTCAAAAGTGACCACCCCAATACTCAACTCATTCGAAAGAGCTATCATCCTTTGTCAGGTTGGCGAAGTTTCATATTTTAATCTCTAACCCTTCGGGAGCTACCAGTAAAAAAGTGAACAAAATTAGTGAATTTTGGCCAAAGTCACCCCAGTTTACTAACATTCTGGTATCTTTAGAGCCGTTGATTCATCAAAATCAGGTAAAAAATTAAAATTTTCAAGTTAGAGGCTCAATTTTTCCAACAATAAAGTTTTTAATGAGCAAATGATCCAAAAAATAACGTCCTTGAATTACATGAAAAATCGATCGTTAATATTTCTGTGACCTAAGTAGAGAGCCAAAAGCCTAAATACAGCGCACCGGAAAAATGGTTTTGATTTTGATATTCTGAGATATCGGGAAATTAATTTTTCAAATATATATTCTAAGAATAAGGTTCGAATTAATTATTCAGAAATCGTGTATTTGTCATTTTGAAAATTTTCATATATTCTCATAAGTTAAGCTCGATTGAAAAGCTATGAGTCAAGAAGGATGCCTAGAAATTACTTTACGCGGTTTTTGAACTCAATTTACGTCGCAAAAGAGACTATCGTTGCAAAGAGTTAGAAATTTGATGTGTGGGGAAAATACCCTTTTTATTAGATGTCAAAATAGCGAAGATTATTAATTAGAACATGAGATGTTGTAGATGACAAGAACTTTTCATTAATTGGTAAATAAACGTGGACATTATAGATTATCGACCATGATATAAGGAAAATTATTTTTTGATCCTACAGCAAAGTGCAGGGTATCCTGAAAGGAGAAATGTAAGTATACAAACCCGGGCCTTAAAATCAACAGTGTTTCTGCAAATTTGGAAAAACATGTAAAAATAGGCAAAACACCCCCAGGAATCTCAAACAATGTTGGGCCTCAGATCAAGATATTTCATATGCGTGTATGGGGCCCAATTGCATTTGTGAATTTATGAGGAAATTTGAATCAATTTACTATGCATGAGACGATAGCAACCCAAACTTTGAGTTAAAACTTTCCTCTGTACAGCACTCGTGATCATACATGTAATTGGGGGGGAAGTGCTATGGGAACCCCCCAGAAATTGTCGACCATATGGCTAGCCATTGAGCGATCACCCCCCAGGATTTTCCAATCCAATGGCTAGCCATATGGTAGCCGTAGGGAACCCCATACTTTTGGTAGGAAAAATACTAAAAAATGTCAATTTTTGAACGAAAAGTGGTAAAAAATGTTAATTTTTTTGGCCCTTCACGCCATGGATACATTTTTCGCTCTTTTTAGGGAAAAATTACTATTTTTTGAATTATTTCTCGGACTGGAATTTTTTGGTGGAATTTTTTCCTTGGGAGACCCCTCGCCCCAAAGTTTTCGGAATTACTGACCCCCGGCCCCAAAAAAATTGCCCACCCCCCCCAGACCTCGGGGCTCCGTTACATGTATGATCATGATTATTTTAATTTAAAAATGGAGATATGCAAAATATTGATGACCACATGACAGCTAGCCCATGAAAGAAGATAGTGCAAAATCCACCAACCTGAAGTACAGAACCCTCAAACAATGTTATTTCCTCTACCACTCGAGTCTTGTCACTCAGATTTTCTGAACTAATGTCATGCGATAACCTGCATGTTGTATGCCGAAAATACAATTAATCGCGCGTCTTTTAAGAAGAAATGAGTTATATCAGACACACAGAGTGTCCAACAGATTTCACGCAATGATAATCGGATGCAGGAGATTGACGGGCTTGTAGAGAGCACTATGTCAATTTATCCACGGAATTTCACTCATGTCGTTAGGTTTTCTGATGCCAAAACTCGGACTGTACTAACTTGCCCTTCTAGGAGTTGAACCGGAACGCGATTAATCTATTTTTGGCACACGACAAATTGGTGACCATACCAGCTCGTTTAAAGGTTGAGGAAATGCCGAAATTTTTGGGAAATCGAAAATCCCAAAAACTACCAGAATCGACCCGAAAAATGGCGGAAAACCACATGTGTTGCTCAACCACTATGGGCTATGAAAAAGGTTTCTACAAAAAACTAATGAATCCCGACGACCGAGAAATCAAAAATTTTGATCATAAAAACGCCAATCTACCACTTCTCTATGAAGCAGATAGGCCTAATTTCGATCTACAGCAAATGTCTGTTCTGCAAAAAATGCAAAAAACTTCACGATTGCTATCTCTGATAATTGTCAAAAATCGAAAATTCAACTTATTAAAACTGAAACCAAAGGAGACCGATGCTCGAAAAATCTTTGATAATGAAGCATATATCGACGTAATGCAAACATGTGATGCTGAAATGATGGATTTTCGCGGCCACACTACTAACGTGTTAAGCTAAATGGTCAGGTTAGCGACTCAAAATCGAAAACTCCTCAAAGACTACAAAGCCGAAGTCAAAGAGATGGAAGAAGAGAAGAGAGCTGTGAAAACCGAATGTCCCCGAAATCAAAAATATTGTGAGACCTATGAGCCCTTATGCTCAGTCTCTAAAATCATCAAAACTGAAAAACCCCATCAGCGATCCAAAAAGTCAACTTAGCTTTTGAAGCATAATTGAAGAAGATGATGATCTGATCATCCCAACACAATCATTTGACCACTGTAATGCGCTAAACTCACAGATAAAGCTTCCATCTATTCCACTTTCACAGGTGCATAGATCTTTCCCCAATGATGAAATGAGAATTAAAACTATCTGTAAAAAGATAGTGCCACAAAAGTTGGATAACTCGACCCGAAATCAACAAGTGTTGAAATTCTTCATTGCACTCAAAAATGAGTTTGGCCTCAACTCATCCGTATATGTGAAACTTTACACTTTGCATTGCTTGACTTGCAATGGTGCTCTAAACACCATAAGAGATTTTTGATCGTATGGGGAAACGAAACAAATTTTGATGTGTATGAATGCTCTGAATTGCGACCAAGATACCCTTTAATGCAAACTCCAGTCTATCGCTCAGTTTGAAACGGAAGATCTATCAGCTTTCTTGAACAGACTCGACACCTATGTACATGTACTGTACTATGACAGAAGCCCTCCCTATCATCATAAAAAAGTTATCACAACTTTTCTCTGGAAAATGCTGGAAATTTGCAGAGTCTCGATTGATACCAGCATTTTAGAAACAATCACTGATCTAGTGATAGCCATCCCGAAAGTACAGAAAATTTAAAGAGCGAATTAACAGTTGACCCTGAGAGTTGAACAACCTATACTGGTTAACAAACTCAAAAATCCATCCGAACACCAACCATCTCAATCACATTTCAAAGATGATTCGAAACCTCGCTTTAGAGATAACTCTCGCTCCTGAAATAGGGACAATTTCTAGAGAGCAAAATACCCTGATACTTCAAGAAAATTCGACTATGACAAAGACTAATGAGCTCGAGGAAAGCGTGAAACGAATCCTGGAATAATTTGGAATCCAAGAAAACTTTCAAAATGCTAACAATTTCAAAAATCAAAGGTCCCGATTCCATCGAGGAATGAGTCTGAATTTCAGAAATAGAGAAAACATTCCTACACTGGATTTCTCTCAAAAACGAAATTTTCAACGAAATCAGTCATGTGAACAACCAGCGAAATACTACACCTATCATGGTCAGTGTAAACACGAAAGCTCCAAATGCTATCAGATGAAATCACAGGCTGCACAGCCTCGACAACAGCAACTGAATCCACAATGGCAAAATAATAATAATTGGTGATCTCATTTTCAACAAAATACGTGTAATTACACGCTCAATCAAAACCAAAATTTTGACTGAAATAACCAATTTTACAATCATGGTAACTGAAACTACCAAAGAGATGTAGTGAACATTTCTCTGTGTGATTCCAAATCCCAACAAGAAAAGATAATTGAGAAGCATTACTACTATCCAATGAACAGCTCACAGTCTGCACAGACTCAGCTAGCTTCTCCACAACCGTCACAACAAATTTTGCCAGTAGAAAATAAAACGGTGTCTAACTCACCTAAACCCTTTGTTCTGATGAAGCTGACAATTAACACAGCAAATATGCTTGAATGGACTGAAATGTTGAAAGCTACAAATTTTTCTCTTGCTCCCGTAATCACTGACTTCAGGATCCAAGAACCTACTGAACCTTGGATCATGAAATCCAGCGTTTGCTGAATCGAAGGATGTTTACAGTAAGATATCAAACTTCTGAGCTTATATGCTCCTATGTGAGCTTTTCACACTGATGCCGAAATTGGAAAAACCAAAACAAAAGCCTTAATCGACACCAGTGCCCAATGTTCAGTCATTTCCTCGTGTCTAGCTCAACGTTCTTTGGGGATTGACTACAATATGTTAGAAACGTCCACACAGATAAAAGTAGCGGATGGTGCTATAGTCAATGCCTGAGGTCCAATAATCTTCAAAATAAATTCGTCTTTCGGAACTCATCTAGTACGATGCTGGATCCTTCTCACTTCCGCAGAGCAATGTCTCCTAGGAACTGATTTCCTAGTGCATCCTAGCGTTCGAGCCCTAATCAATTTTTGTGAAAATTTCATTGGAATTGGAGATGTTCAACAAGAACTAAATCTAATTTTGAAACCAATGGAAAAAGGGCCCTATGCTGAAGTATTTTCCAATACTTCTACAGGACAAAGTCATACACAAATCATAAAAATCAACAAATGGCTACCAATGTTGAACATTTTGTCATGCTATGTAGAAACAAATAGCCAGACTTTGGTTAATAGGAAAATCTTCCCTTTCACAAATGAAAGTTTCAAAAGCATCATAGTTCAACCCTTAACTCTGGAAAACAAAACTATGAATATCAATCTAATTGGCCATTATCATTAATCAACATAATCGAAGACAAATGTCCACTATTATTCATCAATAATAGTGCGAATGGTATCCACCTGCAACCTAATCAGCTTATCGCTGAGGTTAAATTCAGGCTGGAAGAATCGAAAATGACTGTCGCGTCGCTAAGTGATCACAAAGATGATCATGAACCAGCCATGTTGGTTAATGATCAGACGATTAAATCGGAAGAAGAAAAACTTCAAGTTGCTATCAAAAAGATAACCCAAAAATCGAATATTGTTGATGAAGATAGAAAAATTGCTATCAAAGTCTTCAAACAATATGGCGATGTTTTTAGTCTCCCTGGAGATCAACCTACTCTGACTCACCAGTTAACAGTCTTCATAGACACTGGTGATGCTAAACCAGTAGTGAAACACTACTATCGTGTGCTGATCAGACAAAGGCCGATGGTTCACCAGAAAATCCAAGAAATGCTAGAAAAAAGTTCTCATAGAACCTTCCTGATCACTATGAGCTGGGCCTATGTTTTTAGTAACCAAAAAAGATGAAAGTTGGAGACCCATAGTCAATTATCAAGGTATAAACAAAGTCACTCCGAGCGATAAATTTCTGATTCCATGAATCAACGACTATCTAGATGTTTTGGGAAATGTGCATTTCTTCTCAACTCTAGGTTTAAAAGCAGGGTACTGGCAAATCCCTCTAGACATTGATTCATGCAATAAAACAACTTTCATTAGCCAAGAGGGCTTATTTGGATTCAAAGTTCTACCATTTGGTTTGAAAAATGCTCCCACTGAGTTCCAGAGACTGATGGAGCAGATCTTGCATCTATACATCTGGAAAATCTGTCTCGTCTATATCCATGATATCACTGTTTTCTCGTGAACATATAATGACCATCTAAAGCATATCCAACTGATCTTCAAAGCTCTTCGCGACACAAATCTAACATTGAGACCCAGTAAATGTGACTGCATACCGAAACAAGTGAAGTTTCTCAGCCACTTGCTGAGCAAAAACGGCATTTTGCTTGATCCTGAAATGGTGTCCACGTTCATAAACTATGAAATGCCAAAAACTGTGAAACATCTTCCAAGTTTTTTGGGCCTTGTCCAGTGGTGTAGACCATCTTGCAGCATTTAACGAGATCAAAACATCTCTAACCTCGACTCTTTTCAACGATATCCCGTCAACAATGAAAAATGGAAATTCATCATACAGACTGATACAAGCACAACTGCTATCAGTGTGATTCTATATCAATAAAATGAAAATGATCAATGGGTCATCACTTACAACAGTCGAGTTCTTCCTGACATAGAAACTCATTACAGTACAACTGATCACGAATGTCTCGCAATCATAGAAGCATTCCGATGGTAAAGACACTACGTCTATGGTCAAAAGGTGATGGTCAGAACTGACCATAAACCCTTGCAATGGATTAAAGAAGAAAAACATGGATACTTGTGACTTCAGAACTTTGCGGTAAAACTTCAAGACTATGACTATCGTGTCGAATATGTAAAAGAAAAAGAGAACACTTGTGCTGACTTTCTGTCACCAAACGAGTCTCGTTCTTAATTGAAATCGATATCTAATGAAGAGGCAACAAATGAAATATTCAGACCAACATTTTGCAAACAGAAGAAAACCATTGCCGCTATTATGAGGTCGATAACACAAAAAGAGGCAAACTTCCTTCTCAGCATAAATTGAAGACAACTGAAGAAGACTTCCAACAGCCTGAAAAATGGCTAGTAACACTAGAAACACCAGAAAAAATTCAAGAAACCCAGAGAAAAGATATGTACATCGCAAAACTATCAAAAGTTCTCGAGCAGAAACAAATCTCTATGATTTCATCTGCATTCCATACTGAAAACAAAATATTGTACTGAATATCAAAACACGCTAACACAGCTTCTGGGATAGTAGTTCCAACTCTTATGATGGAAAGCGTTTTGTTTCAATTCCACGGCGCAAAAATTCTAAGCCATCAGGGTCACACTTGCACTACTGCCATGATCTGTCAACACTTTTGGTGGCCAAAAATGGAAGAGTCGATCATAAAATGGATAAAGACATGTAAAACCTGTCAGCAAACAACTTCACAGTTGCTGAAACCAGCTCCCTTGCGGCCGATACAACCAAAATATCCATTTGAGATTGTCACGACTGACATCATAAATATTTCTCCACTCAGTGAGAAAAGATTGTACGTCATTGTTTTTCAAGATTATTTCACTAAATGGGTAAGTGATCATTTCATCCTGGATCAAAAAGCAGCTACCATCATCAAAAGTTTCATAAATAACGTAGTTTTGGTCCACAGAAGTCTGAAACATCTACTATCAGATCAGGGCTCAGGCTTTACTTCAAATATGATGAAAGACATCCCGAAACTTCTAAAGTTCCAAAAATCAACACTACCGTGTATCACCCTCAATGTAATGGTATGGTAAAATGATTCAACCAAACATTGATTTGGCAACTCAAAAAATTCACTGCTGAAGATCCCGACAACTGGGAGGGATATCTCCCTTTCGCAACATTCACCTATAATGCTGTTCTTCATGCAGCTACTCACTTTTCCCCATCTCGACTTTTGCGAGGGTATGAACCCAGAATCACTATCAATTTCAGTTGCGCGAGAAGCCTAACATTACTGCTAAACTAGGACGCGTACCAACATATCTTCACTCAAGCACAACTAACATTGTACAGTGAAGTCTCGGAGAATGTAAAAAACACATCAGAATCACATAAATGATATTTTGATAAAAAAGCGAAAGAACAAAGATATGATCTAAATGATTTAGTACTGCTAGTTAATAGCAATTGATATTTCTAGCCTATGGGTGCTACAGATTCATTGATAGCATCTACAATAATATTCAAATATTTCTGCATGATTTCCTGCTGCCCGAATACATCCATACAGCAACACAAAATCTATACAATAATGTGAGCATCGAAAATGATGGCAATGAAAAAGGAGAATTGGCGTCATCGACCCGATGTTGTCCAAAAGTCTCATTCATGTGATTATGAGGGACGAAATTTTGGCATTGAATGGAATTATTTTTCATGACTATAATGTTCCGAATATGTGTTTTTGTCTTTACAACCATGCAAACATAGAATACTCTACTAAAGCATTGGGACAGAAAAAAGTTACTGACGATAAAAGGAGGCAAACATAATACATCCTCAATGATTGAGGAAGGGAAAATCGAACCATAGGATGACATCACTCTTTGCGGGGAAGTTATAGACAGGGCTCTACGCTCTAATAACATCCTGCATATTCATCAAAAAGTTGGCGCTCAGATGTAACTTCTGTTTTTATCTGAGTGTCGGGATTGCTGTGGGTGCACATGTTCAGCTTCTGGCGTTGGTGCGCAGGGGGTAGGATGCGGCGAAAAAAGGTGTAGAAAAGGAATTTACATAGATGTATGTAACCACTGTTTCGTGTGTTTGTTTATATTTTTCATTATTATTGAAAATTGGCTATGGGAGCATTCCCATCATTCGCTTTTTATTATATTTTGGTTTTATGTTATTGGTGATGCCACATCATTTTCCCGATACGGTCTTCACCGGTAACTTCTTTTGTTTTGTGAGCGTAGCAGGAGTTTCAATAAGTGTAGGAGTGGAGACTTGGGTAGGAGCTCCTGAGGTACATGCCAAGGTGTTCTGCCTGAGGTTTGGTGAAGTACTGGAGTGTATCTGGTGAAATGTGTGAGAGAGTTTTAGTTTATTGTTCTTGTTAGCCTGTGGTCAGAACTGCTGCAACTTCCTCTGTATAAACCCAAAGGTCAGTTACATCATCTTGACTCCACAGCTGCCTAACATGAGATCGACCAAAACATGGTCATGAGCAATGAGTTGAGGCAAACAAACTTCAATCTTATCATAAATGATCCGTTTACAACTTACAACCCTCCGCAAATGTCGCTGATATATGATATAAAGTTGGATCATCATATATTAGAAACACCAGTCCTAGCACCACTATACTTGATGCCGAACCATAGCGAGTGGATGAATGCTGTTGCTGAACAATGCCCTATCTGAAACTAATACTACCACACAAACACTGATGACAGGGCTGTTTCAATCAGAGAATTTAAGTAATTTCGAGTTCGAGTTTGGTCCTTTTGCTTTTCTGAGTTCGAGTTGGAGTTTTAAAATTGTTCCAAGTCGAGTTCGAGTAATTCACTATTGTATATAAGCGTTCATCTTGTTACATAAATGTCAGTCAATATTATTATGCACCTGGTCTGGTACAACTGAACTACATAGAACTGTTTAGCATATGTCACAATTACTAGGTATAGAATTTTATGCAGTCACTATTTGTGTCATACTTGCAGGTTGAAGCAGATCACATTTTTTAATCAAATGCATTATTTTGTATTACCACACCAATTATACATTTTATCTAATTAAGCAATATTTGACTTGACATCATTAATAAAATATCTAGAAATAGTATTATTTGGGATGTCTTTGAAGAAACAAATGGCAATATGGCAAAGTGCAATTTTTGCAGTATGAAGCTCGCTCAATCGTCTTGTTCATCTACATCTGCCCTATGGCCTAACTTGGAAGCCAAGCATCCAAAAGAATACAAACGATTAAGTTCCAAGGCCGCAGATGAAAAAAAGTACACAGTCACAATCAGGGCCGTATCCAGGAATTTTTGATAGGGGGGGCGACTTCAAAAATATAGACAATTTTGAAGTGTCAAGAAAATATAGCGTAGTGTAGCGACATATGTGAGTTGAAGGTTTAATAAGGCATATTTTTCTTCAAAATTTTATTTCAACAATCAACAATAATAATGCGCACCGAATCCGTACAACTGCAGATCACTGAAAAACATCACAAAAAATCATAATAAAAAATCTAAGCATCTTTTGTTCTTTTGAGCAAATAAATTTATGACATCGTTAACTTCCAACGAAACATGTTGGTTGATATACAACTTCCAACGAAACATGTTGGTTGATATACATAGGAAAAGTCCAACCTGTCATGTTTTTATACATTCATTTTTGTTGCGTCATCCAGCTTTTGCCCGACAAAATTTGCAATGTCCATATCGCATGACTTTTCAGGTGTCTGCGGTTCGGCTTCACGTGTTATGGGCTCGGCTATAGGTGCTACTATCGATTCATTTTGAGCTGTTCGTTTTGATGATTGAAAACCAAACTGTTCTAAGCTACGTTTCATTATAATTTATAGTTGATATTTTTAAAATGCTACTCTGAAAAAATAATTTAATTTAAAGTTTTAGAATGAAAATTCAAGGATATTTGAATAGGTAATATGAACGTCAGTGTCACTAGTTTCCACCAACTGCTATTTATTACAACAAGGGCTGGAAAAAAATTTTTCGTTACAACGACAGGGGGGGCTACCGCCCCCCCCCCCGCCCCCCCTCTAAATACGGCCCTGGTCACAATGGTCAAAATTTTAATTTTGTTCTAAAACCAATCAATTTAACTTCAAAGCTCGTTTTTCTGAAATGGAACATTCCAAGGAAAAGATTAGGAATGGAATCACTAATCGATTTAGAAGTTTGGAAACTAATCTGTACATTTCTCATAATGTCATTTGCAGGCCACTGCAGATCAAATATTTTTGCATTTATAAAAATTAATGCCTTTTAAGATATTATCCTACTGCCACATTTTTACACCTTCCCCATAAAACGAAATATTTTGAATACATTGATACAGAAAAATGTGTTGTCGAAAAATTGGAACAATTTTGCACTGAAAATATACCCGAACGCTTGGAACCGGGACAAAAAAAAGAAAAAAAGGACAGTAGAAAGTTCGGAAAAACTGACCCTGAAAGATTTCAAAATAGCAAACGAATCTAGTGAAAGTGAATCTGAAAATGCTGGTAATTTGGGATCATTGCAAAAAGTTAGAAAAGGACATTTCTTTGAAAATACTTGCATTGCAGACAATTACGATGTTAAATTTAAATTTTCAATTATAGGAACTGGAAGCTTACAAGTAAATGATTGTGAGTTACAATGGTGGAAAACAAACAAAAATACATTCCCATTGTTGTCCAAAGCGGCAAAATTGTTCTTATCGCCTCCTTCAACATGTTTATCAGGCGATCGAGCAGAATGTCTATTGTTTCGCAAGTTTAATTTGATTGAAACAAAATTCACGTATTGATTCATTGATAATGAAAAATGTGGTTTGTTAGATGAATAAAATGTTTGGGAAATTATGTTACTTATGACATATCTTTATCTTGAACACTAAGCAGGATTTCTTAATTCCATTATATTTTAAAGTTTAAACTCCAAAAGAACTCGAAATAATGGTTGAAAAAAAATCGAATTTGAGTTTTAAATTTCGAAGTTTTCGAGTTCGAGTTGCCAAAATTGTCGAGTTTTTTATCGAGTTTGAGTGCTCGAAACAGCTTGAGTATAGAGCTTGAGTATAAACAAACAAATCGAAACAGCAGTTTGAGTGCTCGAAACAGGATAAAGGGGAGAGTATAGAGTGAAAGCCATCCTCACTAAAACAATGTCATTAAAAGATCTCTCAAAAGAAGAAGATATCAAATCGCAAATGGTACCTCTGCGAATAATCCTGATGAGGCACAATCTACCTACATTATGAGAGACGGAGATTACTACACCTATTAGCACTGACAGTAGAACTCTGGTCTTAGAAGTTGAAGATGATTGCTTGTGCGATGAACATGGTCAACCAATCCATGATATCTGTGTATATCAGTTTTTGCTATTCTGTAGGGGTAATGCGATTGATAAACAATTGCCACCCATTCAAGATTATCTCGAAATGCACCCGGAAGATCTGAATTACATACCCTAAAAAAAGTGTCGCGACTTGAGAGATGAAATGAAAAGCAAAGAAAGAAAAGAAACCGAACCGAAATGTGAACATAGAATCCATGAAAATCATCACGAACTACTACACATCGAGAAAACGAAGACTATGATAGTCAAAAGAACCAACATGGTGGATATGCCTCAAACAAATGCCCGAGAAAGTATCATCAGGAACAATACTTTACTCGATAGGAACGTTCTGAGTGATTCTAAAGATGAACAAAAGAAACTCAAATGGGCCAGTGCTCTCAAACATGATCAATTAAAAAAAGGTATAACCAATGAAAAAGAGAGTCAACAACCTCTGACAGCTGACTCTAAAAAGATGATTGATGAACCGACTGCATCACAACAAGCCAAAACGACTGATGAACAGAAAGGAATAAAGAGATTTGTTGACGAATATAAAATACCCCACTGACGATTTGAACGATTGCGTACACTGCCAGAAAAACAGTATTCAAGGGTACCTACTGCGCCTATCACAGCCCAAATACTTCTGCGAACAATGGATGAAATGATTATTATTAATTATTTCAATCGTGCTCACTTACATTTCAATCCGACAATCCTGCAACAAGCCATTGCGGCTTCGCAACAAATTGGGCAGGATTTTCTGGACTATTTCCATACTCGGTATCTACGTTGGGATCCACACTGCACAGAAGAACTTACAGCATTTTTTTTGAGCTGGATGTGCAATTATTACAAATACTACAGAGCTGACAATGCCATCATCATAACATAGCTTACACTGTATCTTTTCCATGCCCAACAGGCATACAACTACAAAACTATGGATAATTCGTATTTGATGGCTCTTTGATACGTTTTGTAATGTCTGGTAGATACGAGAGCTCTGAATTATCCAGCAACTGAAGAATGAAAAACAATAATATGCAATATTCATTGAGAATATCAAATGGAAATGGACAAAAAAACCGAAATGAAAAAGAAGAAAAATACAACCACGCTGACACAACGGGCTATACCTCCAAAATATCAAATTAAACTGGCGCAAATAATTGCCACGACTACTAGGATACAAGCACCAGTCATTAGAATCCGAACTTCACTAAGAGCTGCACAACAAGCTCTAGCACTGTGAGCACCGACAATGGTACAAGTACCACAAATGCCTAGGCCAAGTGTACTGAAAGCAAGCAAAACCCCAGTAAAAGTCTTGCTGAAAGGTTGAGGCTTTCGCCGACACAGATTTGAACTGAACACACAAGAGTGCTAAATGATGCTATACACATTTCTCACTAGTTTACTAATCACTTTTAGAATCTTTTCTTATTTTTGATCTCTAAAACTTCTAAAATTTTGTGATTTGAAAAAATACTAGTTCACTTTATTGCTCATTGTTTTGTGCTGTTAAAAAATTGTGATGTTATTTTCAATATTTTTTGTTTGTTTGTACAGTTTGCCGCCAGGTAAAGAAAAGTGCACTGCTGTGGTGAGAAGATAAAAGCTACCAATATAAGCTAAACGATCTCATATGATCAAAATGTCAAAATTGCCAATGACACTCACCAAACCTTCAAATCCCTTAAGGCGATTTACGTTGCAATGGGGAGGAGTGTTGTGGCGTTTTGTAAACAATGTGTCAATTTTGAGAAAGATCAGCAAGAGAAGTCAAGAGAAATCATGTTGAGATGCTAGGGGGGTGGCTACAATGTCCAATGAAATTGTGAAAGATTTTTTTGTTATGTTGTTTTGTGTGGTTGGCATGCGGTTGTGTCATTGTGTGAGGGAGATATTTTTTGTAGGATGAAGCAGCATATTTTATAATTTAGTAAATCAAAAGTGTGTTCTAGGTTGAGTCAAACTATTTGGAAAATTGTTTGAGTAATCAGGTTCATCTCGTAGCAGGGTGAGCTAGCACATTCCGAGTTTCAGCACCAAAAATGGCAAACAATTAAGTGCCATTCCTTGGATAAATTGACAAAGCACCCTCTACGAGCCCATCAATTGCCTGCATCCAATTATTGTTGTCTGGAATCTGTTCGACCATACCTGTAAGAGGTCCGACCAGTAAGGGGGGTGTTAATCTGAAATTGGGGGGGGGGGGGGGGTTGGCCAAGTTGATTGGGGGTCCCCCTCCAGGGTATAACTGTAGTATGTCTCCACATTTCAATTTTTTCGTTTCTAAGATGAAACATATACTGATATTTAGTGGTATAGGTCATTTTTTTGCGCTGATCACGAAAATGAGATCCATTTTTAGTTTTGACGAAAATTTCTGATGCAAACAGGGTGTTCTTTTTGTAATTGCTATGCTGCTTTTACTCACAAATTTGGTGTCTGCTGCTTGTTTAAGATTTTGTACTCTTTATTATTCTGTTATTTGATCAATATCCCGGTGCCAGCGTTTCCAAACGTTATTGTCTTTTTTGTTACCTACCTAATGTTGCCTGCTATTAGTTATTGCTATAAAAACGTATTGTGTAATGGACATCGTAAAACATAAGGAACACCCTGTTTGCATCAGAATTTTTTGTCAAAACTAAAAATGGATCTCATTTTCGTGATCAGCGCAAAAAAATGACCTATACCACTAAATATCAGTATATGTTTCATCTTAGAAACGAAAAAATTGAAATGTGGAGACATACTACAGTTATACCGACTGTTGTTTATTTACTTTAACGATTATAATTATGATTACAGTTGTGCAGAGGGCGGGCATTTGGAAGCATACCTGTACTTGGGGGGGGGGGGGGAAGCCCCCCTCAACTCGGCCAACCCTGTACCTTTGCAAAAAAGTGTATTTTTTTGGCCTTTTTTGGGAAAAATTTCGACTTTTTTTCTGCCCCCCCCCCCCCCCAACTGGTCGGAGGTCTTAACGGTATGTTTGGAAGGGGAGAACAAACATATGAATATTTTCTCACTATCGACCATTTTCGCTCAGTTAAAAAATCATCCGAAACGCATACCTGTAAGACCTCCGACCAGTTGGGGGGGGGGGGGGGGTAAATCCAGTGTTTTTTTGTGCCAAAACATGGTTTTTGGCACAAAAAAATTTGGAATGGCACAAAAAATTTTGAGGCGTTTGTGCCAATTGGCACAAAATTTTCGGCTGGTCAAACATTAAATTTCCTTGATTTTTAGACGTCTTAGGGGCTGAAAATGTAAAAAATTTTCGGCGCTTCGCGCCGAGTCAACGAATATAATATTTTCTATTTGTATATTTGACCCGAACGCGAACGATTCCTCTTCGAACAGTGTATTAGTATCGTTGCAGCAGTCTCTATAGGCTGTCAATGTCAACGACTGATGGATGAAAAGAAATTCTGAATATTCTCTGTTCATTCAGTCAAATTCGGATTTAAAAACTGGAATTCTCACTTTTTGTGTTTGATTGATTCAAATAGAATAAAAAGAAAAATCGATAACGTTGGTGGTACAATGTTTCGATCGAAAATTTACACAATTTTCGACTTTATTTTCTCTAATAGTCTTAACATTGTTTGTTAAATATATCTTACCTTAAGATATTCATATTCGTTTCCTGAACAATTCTAGAGTTATTTAAATTTTCTCAGCATCCATTCCTTTTTGAGTCGTCGTGAACTATTTTCCCGCACAGTTTTTTCTTATCTACCTGACATGGTTAGCTGAAAAATAGGTAAAGGTAGGGCACGATTTTTACAAAAAAGTGATGTGTAAAACGTTAACTTTCCATCAAAATTTTTGGCCTAAAACTTTTCCGCAGTTTCAAGTATGTTTCAAGTAGAAAAAAAAATTTTTGTGCCATTGGCACGAATTTTTTCGGCCATCTTGTGCCAATTGGCACAAATGTCCGTGCACAAAAAAAACGCTGGGTAAATCGAAATTTTGGAAGGAGGGGGGGAGAAAAAAGTCGAAATTTTTCCCAAAAAAGGCCAAAAAACATACAATTTTTTGAAAATTTTTTTAATTTTTTCCAAACTGGGGGAAGGGTTGGGGGGGAAATGATTTTGGGTACAGGGGTTGGCCAAGTTGGGGGGGGGGGGGGGTCCCCCCCAACCCCCCCCCCAAAGTATAGGTATGCCGAAACGCACACCTGTAAGAGGTCCCAACCAGTTGGCAGGGGGGGGAGGGGTCGAAAAAAAGTCGAAATTTTTCCCAAAAAAGGCCAAAAAACATACACTTTTTCGCGATTTTTTTAAATTTTTTCCAAAACTGGGGGGGAGGGCTGGGTATATGGTTGGCCAAGTTGCGGGGGGTCCCTCCCAACTTCCCCCCCCCAAATAAATAGAGGTATGCCGAACGCATACCTGAAAGACCTCCGACCAGTTGGGCGGGGGGTAAATAAATTCGAAATTTTTTCCAAAAAACGTACACTTTTTGGCAAATTTTTTAATTTTTTCCCAACTGGGGGGCATACCTGTACTTAGGGGGGTTAGGGGGGGACCCCCCCAACTTGGCCAACCCTGTACTCAAAATCATTCCCCCCCCCAAGTACAGGTATGGCCGAACGCAAAAAAACAAAGAAAATGTTATTTTTTTAAAAATTCTCAAAAATACATCATTATGCTAGGTAATTTGATGCGATGGAAAGCATTCTGATGAAAAGTGAATGCGTTTTTTCGATTGCATTAGCCGAATTCCTAGGTAAAATCTTCCTCGGGCGCGAAATATAAAGAAATACCGAAAAAATCGCGAGAAAAATTTAGCGCCGGCCGAAAATTTGGATTTTCCGGCGCTGACTACAGTTTACTGGAATACAATCTGCAGCTTTTTTTAAACACAAAACCTTGCGAATCGAATACAAAAACGTCACTTTTCCACGTCGCGAATTGAATTATATACTGCATTTACTGAGGCTATATATTTTTTCTACGCTGTATATACAGGTTGCTAAGAGTTAGGGGAATTTCAGTGCGTTGTTAATTAGTACAAAGGGGCAGGAATTTTTTCACATTTAAGGGTCATTTATACTTGCGTTTTTCGGCAGAATGGAAAGAAATCAATACAACGTTAATGAACGAAAGAGAAATTTACGTTCCCATTCGATTCGGTTAGAGATTACCCTTGGTCATTTTCTATTAAACTGCAGTTATCCTTTCCGATCGAAAGTGGATTTTCAGGCTGAACGTTTCGAACTGTTGGCGATCGGTTCTGTTCCGTCGAAAAAGGCCAGTGTAAATGTACCCTTTAGCCATTTTTAATTTTTCGGTACGCTTCTATCCTATGACGCAGAGAAATTTTTCCTTTCCTGAATTATCTTAATGCACATCATTTTGTGCATATGTCGTGCGTGAGAAATTGAGAGTAGACGATGGAACGCAAATGTAACGACCAGATTTGTGTGAGGTACTTTACTTCTAACCAATCGGTCGGGCAAATAACGGGACGGGGCGCGGGCGAACGATTACAATTACGGGGCGATAATATGCGAACAATCGACGGTCGCTTGAACGTCGAATACAAAACGGGGGGCGGCGCGGTTGCTTGCAAATAAAAAATACACGGACACGGTTTAATTGCTTTCGAAGACGGTTGCTTGCAAATGCGGGCGCGGGGATCAAAAAATGGAACGACACAAGAATGAGAATCAGAATCAGAATGACTAAAATCACGCTTTGCTTTCTTCTTTTATACGGCGATTCTGGCCACTCCCTGGACGCTGCGGGAGGTCGAGCTTCTGTCCATCTTCTTCCGCCAATCGTCGTTTCCGGCTACGCTTTTTATGCTTTCTTAGTTACGCCTCTCTAACGCTTTTCTGGTACCGTATGCTTTCTGTGCTTCACTTGCTTTCTACGGTGGGCTTGGCCACACCTTTGTGCTTCTGTGCATGCTTCCTGTATCGGTTTCTCTGTATACACATGTTTTGTGGGGGCGCCGCTACCCGTTACACTTGAGACTACTGTATGGCGGGGCTTCTACATATTTTACTGTGTGCAGGTGTTTGTTTACGATTTTTACGGGGGATTACGGTAGCTGTGGAATGTGTAGTTTAGTGTAGGTTCTAGGGGAACAGCTGCCGTTTGTGCAAATTAATTAGGGCGTCTTAATTGGGCTACCGGGGTGTGAACGGATCAAAGTAAAGTACTTCACGTAAATTTTGTAGGAATGTATTGGGTTGTGAATCCCAGACATCCTTGAGACGATAAAATGTGAGAAATAAAATAATATCTAATAAATGTCTATTACATACAAGTATGCTACATATTTACAGTACTGCTTTAGCAGGTACGTTACATTTCCCTCCTTCCGGAGTTGAACGTCCTCGTTCAAGGCTTTCGAGGTTGAGGAGGGGTGGGGGTAGATTCGTTAGCTGCTTTCCGAGGGTAGAAAGGGGTTGTTTCATTTACATGCACCGTAAATGTAATATTCTTATGGGGGTGTTTGAGTGTAACGTTAGGGTACATGAAATTTGTAACTGTATAGGGTCCGTTTTGGCGAGGGAGGAATTTGGGAGTCAGCCCTTGTTACATGAATGATTTTTATAAAGAATAAGATCACCTCGTGCCTTGTAATGT